>OZ022582.1:2305632-2350802 GCA_963669155.1 Arbacia lixula | reverse complement strand
GGAATACCAACAGATAAATGATGCATTATTGCAGCATGTTAGCTACATGCATGGTCCGCACCACACACACACACTTAACTATTAGAGTACATGTATACTGTGTTCATGTTACCTTGCCTATCATTTAAAGTTGATATAAGAGGAAAATAAATATCCATGAATTTGGTATCTAATGAGAACATATGCCATTTACAACATGTTTATCCACATATGACATCACAAAAACCGTCTCGCCTCTTGATATCCTCAACTGAAGTACCCAAAAAATAGCCTCTGCTCAGAGCCTGAAAACCAGTCACGAAATCCGACTCAGTGCGCACGACGTCACGTAATGGCTATTCTCTCTTCACGGCCCCGGATGTTACACAGAGAATCGTATACAGAGCTCCAGAGAAATTTTTTCTAAGGTTAAAATCTCATGTAAGTAATGGTTGTGTGTATATTTCTTTACCTTATATATATAAAAAATATTATAAATAATAATCGAAAGGCTAAACATTTCGAAATTTTTGAGGAGCCAATGCTTTATTTCACATTTTTATCACTATTTTTTATTTTATGTGTGTGCCTTGGTCGCCAGCTGACTGTGAAAGTAGATCCGGTCATCCGTTTTGTACGGCCCCACACGTCTCACGTGTGCGCGTGTGTGCGTGCGAGTCTTTATACATCGTCTTTTCTTCACGTTCAGTGTTGTCACAGCTGCGATTTAGGCGCCAGATTGCACTACTTTTGCGCTACTTGCTAATTCCATTGCCAATAGTTCACCTTCGCGGTAGTTCCGATTGGGCTAGTTTTTGTTATATTTGGCGACTTTTTAACATTACATTCACGTATAACACGCATTCGATCTTGACTCGCTTTCCGAAACTGCCCTCGATCAATCATCAAGAATGGAACAGAACGATCTTTTTATGGATTTCGAGGACTTTCTAGAGGAAGGGGAAGAGGAAAGTGATGAAGGGAGGAGCAATACCGACGAGGAGGATGACAGTTGGGAGGACGCGACGACAAGTGATGGAGAAGACGACGGAGAAATTGGAGAGGAAGGAGTCGATGTTGATGTTTCCTGGCCTGCCGCAGACACCGAGGCCACGGCTAGGAGAGGGCTTGGGGTCGGGCGAGGAACCGAGGGAGCGCTGGATGTCCCACAGCCTCGGCCATATCTCCACGAACCGATGGCAATGCCGAGAGCTGACGACGATGATGGACTGTTCAACGACGGAGATGCTCCTCGGGAAGTCGATCCTCTTCGGTTGTTAGACAATGATTGGTTAGTTATTGCCCGATTATCAGAGACTCCATTATAGGCATTAATTTATTAATTATCTACCAGTTTTCTTAGTTGCTTTGTCAAGCTCAATTAACTCAGTTTTGATTAAGCAAAGACAAAGGGCATGTTTCTCGACACGATGACAACTCGTAATCGTATTGGTAACCTCAGCTCTAAATCCGATAGTTAGCACTGAGGTGATTCTTGAAGCTATTACAACTCTAACCTCAGCTCTAAATGCTGGAACTGCTCAGACCCTGTCATGCCTGTTGCATTAAATTATTCTCGCGACGATGGGACGATGATCAATTCTAACTTATCATAAGCTGACTTGCGTAATTAGCTAGGCATTCTAGGATTGTGAAAAGTGAATAAATTTGCATTAGGCGTTCTATGATAACATTTCTGTTGCATTTTGTCAGACTTCGCCAAGCATTAAATTAGCTGTTGGGGGGAAAGGGGTTCGCTTGTTTAACATCACTTCATTGAAGGCGATATTCATAAATAAAAGGTTAACAAATATTTCAAAATGTTGAGTATCATTCAAGCATTCCGTAGATCAGAGGGCTAGTCTAAGCATACCAACATTTTAACACTGTTTAATTCACTAGTGTTTGGTTATTTTTTTTTAATGATTAACTCTATTTTTGATTGATATTTTTGCATCAGTTGTGAATATCAACACATGCCTTTGATTACCCCTTTCTTCAATATTCAGACATTTATTTTAAGAATGGCATGTTTGCCTAGACTATCATTAACACGGTATCTTTCAACACGAATATGACCAAAATGGAAAGCATGAAAGAAAATCGATGAATTGATTTAAGAGAAGAAAATGAGAGATTGATAGCACAACAATCTTTGTGAAAACGATGTGTTATACATCAAGCCATGTTGTACAAAATACATGTACTTCCCATAATACCAAAATCATAATTATTTCAACCTGATATTTTACCAATATTCTCACTTTCGTGAGAAAGGCAATTAATTTGTTTGAAAATTCCAATCCAATCGATAAACGAGATGTCACTGATATCCGACTTAGCATTCTCTTCTTCGAGAAACGGTTTAGCATCATTAATACTAGCCAGAGTTCTAAGTGAGATGTCACTGGCATGCAGGCCCAAAGTATTAGTATTATATTAATCCATCCTTATAAGTTTTTAATATTTTATACAGTCATTAAAACAGCAATAATTTGAATGAAAAAAGAGAAAAATTGGCAATTAAGGCTAATACATGGAAATCGGAAAGAAAAAAATAATTCATTTACACGTCAACGAGCCCAACAACATGTGTACAATTATCGTCTTGGAGCTGCGTAAGCCAGTTGACGCACAAGTCAACTGGCTTACGCAGCTCCAAGAAATAGCTTGTTGTTCTACTACCTCACACAAAAGAAGAATTATTGTCTCTACCTATTACGTATGTATACTTTTTCTTACATTGTGGATGGTAGAATATTGACAAATTTATGCATTGAATACATTTAGGAGGAATATGTACATGGAGTTACATGTACATAAATGCTTTCCAGTCTGCTTTTCTTTTTCTTGCAAATGTACAATTAATGAAAAAAATTGAATTGGAGAGCATATCGCTAGAGTTCTGTGTATTTTTTTTTTTTTTTTATTCAGATGAGTCCATGAGCAGGGCACACCTTCATGTAACGCGTACTGCACTAATTGGTAATTTCATCTTTTCCCAAAAAATATCTCATTGACTTGCACTGCGTGCAGTCTGCAAGAAGTCAAAGTATTGCAGGGATTAAACGGGAAAAGGGGGCCTAAAAAAGACAAGACTTAAATGATAAATACTGATGTTTCTTTCCACTTTTTACTTTAGGTGTCTATGTGGTGGCCACTGCAGGGTAGAAGCTTCATTCTCTGCAGGTGACTGCACATGCTGCAGGGAAATTCCAGAAGTTGCTGCAGAGACAGATGCCCTGGATGTGCAGTGCCTGACGACAACGGAGGCCTTTGAGTCAGCCATCCTCAACCCGATATCATTGTATATTGGATGGATGGAATACACCGACAGGTGGCGGCGAGCAGCCAGGGCCTTTGGCAATCGCAACAATGAGTAAGTAGATAACATTCTCGTTCCTCATTACTAGATTTATAGCCTTTGTTAGGATTCAGGAACATCACATTTAATTATTTATTAATGCATTAACTGTACATCAGTTTTCAATGAGGCAAGGTAGAGTTATGAAATTTTGCATTATGCGATCTTTGAAATATTAGGCCAATCTCTAAAAGTGCTCTCAGTAGGGGGGGGGGGGGGGGGGGGGGGGGGGGCCAGGACCCAAAAAAGCATGGCATACTGGCAATATCTCTTACATGTTTTTTGTTTTTTTTCTTAAGGTGTTGTAATGAAATGTTTGAGTTGATATACTTGTCACAATCAGAAAATTTAAGGGGACTTCAGGCCATTGCATATTTCCAGTTTGTTTAGTAGTATTATTCTTCCTTTACATTTATATGGAATCGTTTGTATTTTTATTTTGCAGGAAATACAGATACGTGGCCTACAGAAAAGTCGTCCGCTGGTGTTGGGGTTTCCTTGGCAAGGACATTAGGGTGCAGCTACCTGCTTGCATACATTCAAAAATCATGCAAGCCTATCCTGATGAAGCTGGAACTTACAAGGGAACTGTTCTGCGAGTCTTAAGACGCTAAGATGATTTTTTTTTTCATTTTTGTTAAGTTTTTCTGTTTAGTTTAACCATTCAAATAATAAAGCTCTGTTCACATGTATGTTGATTAGAATTTGAACATGCCATACATTAATTTTGGAATGATTAAAAGTGTACTTTCATACATTATACCTTCACTCACATACAGTTCTGTAATTCTGACTTTGACGTTAATTACATTGGTGTGCATGTCTATATATATATATTTTTCATCTTAATGAATTAATTTATTATTGAGGTGGGATTGACAGTTCATATGTATAACATGAATGCTTTGTTGATTCCAGTCCTGGTTGATTTCCCGGTTGATTCTATAACTGGTTTCTCTTGTACCATGGCCCAATCATGGACGGACTGCGCTCGCCGCTCGGATAGACTTTCTTTGATCTATGATGGCCACCGCCTAATACAAATTCAAGACATTCAAGTGTTTTAAACAATACGTTGTTTTCTAATTAGGCAGTGCCTTCCTCTGAATGACAAAAAAATATCAGGTTTTGAGAAATATGTGAACCATTCAGCCTTCACTGGGAGTTCATAGCTGATTGTATTACACACATACACTCTGGGAATTAGTGTAGGGTGAGTGAACAGGAATTTGGATAAAATTGTAGAAAGAATTTGGTCCGTAACTTTTTCGGACATCTCTGGACATGAAATCGAGGTTGTTTCCATGGAAGGTGAAACACTCGAATATTGTCTACAGTATTCTCAATTTATCACAAAAACGAAGCAACACGATAATCTTAAATTCACAGAATCGTATCATTACAAGATGGACTACTACATGTACTGCACATGCACTTCAGTACATGAGGTAGTTCTGCAATCTTCTGCACATACAGAATAGGTATTCCTCTAAATGCATCCAAAATTTGTCTTGCCTTTTTGGTGGCAGACGTCACTGGATCAAAGAACCAAATTCGTCAAATATTCTTTTGTGCTATTATTGAATGAGACTGGTGTAGGAGTAAATTACTCTTTGTGCCGACTCCAGTTCTAACACCTTACTGCTTGTACTGTTTCGTTGGATTTGGAATTTCAGACTTTTTAAGATTTGTTCAGGCCTTAACAAATATAACATTTAAATGTAAAATTTGATGTGTAATATTATCAAGAGCAGTTGTACATTATTATTATTATTTTTCTTTAACACTCAACTTTTTGTTACAAATTTTTTATCGTTATCATTACATGTATTTCTCTTAGGAAAACGTGCAAGTCTCAACTACTGAAAATCAAATGTAAATGGTTTGCAGGTGAAATGAATAAAGTTAAAAACAAAACCTGCATTAGATGTTTTTTAACCCTTTACCCTTATATAACTTACTGTAATTATGATAAGGATACATGTAGAGGTAGAGTGGTCATTCTGTCTCGACTTAGCTGTGCGAATATTGATTACAGTCCACTATCTCCTGTTCAAAATATTTAGTCGTATGGAAAGCAAATGCTTTTGTGTTGCATTTTAATACTATGAGAGTGTGAGTAAAGACATTTCTTTCCATCTCAGAGTGTAATTCAGAGTAAATTTATTTCAAAGGAGATTCATTAGGCAAAAAAACTAGTACTTGGGTTGATGGACATGTATTCTAAATTTGTCATGTTTCATTTTGATATTGCTTAGCTGTTTGTGTGCCTCATAATATAATTTCTGTGATTTTGGTCTTTTATTTCTGTTGCAGGTATTGATAACTGAAATTGTTTATTCCGTTGTAATAATGGGAAATGTAAATACATGTAGATTGAAATACTGTATGTTGATAGGCCTTCTGTGATAGTTTACCAATATTGAACTATTGTACATGTATTTTGTGTTATTAGGAAGTTACTGTGATAGTATGGTGTTTTGCATTTTGTCAAAGCCATCTTGGAGTTACATGTAGATATGTATTTCCTCACTTTTCCAAGGCATCCTACCAGCAATTCAAGTAAAGAAGAGGATTTAAGTTGCCTTTGGTTATGTACGTGTAGATGAAAAATCTGAAGAAACAATTAAATTTATTAATAGGAATTCAGAAATTTCCTGTCTGAAATTGTTTTCTTCTTATTTCTTTGCTTTGAAGACGATGGTAGTAATGAAATGATTGTTGATGCAAAAGACATTTTTAATGTGTGCTCCGAATGAATGAGATTACAGTGTTCAAGACTTGGTAGGGAAGCATGTGAAGCCAGAAATGTCCTCACATTTTCAAACAATCCAAGGAAGTATCCAGCATTTTGTGTCTGTTGTTAGAGGAATAGGTGATTGTGTTTTATTGCGATGATGATTTGAGGGAAGTGGTGATGATGCTGCTGCTGTTGATGTATATTATGATACAGTGCTGATACCAATGAAGAGTGAACAATACATAATGTTGGCTGTGATGAAAATGAAGAGGAGCAAGCACGTAAAGTGAACATGGTACATTATTAAATATAAGATGACACAGTAGATCCTAGTTAATACTTGGTAGGAAAAGGATGGCACCAACGTATTTTGAAAGAGAGTGGGGTCAAGATGAACTTTATTTCTCAAATACATAACCAATACATCTCTTTTTTGTTTCCTTTCTTCCCTCTCCCCTTTTGTTAGATTGTAACACGCAATTGAAAACCACGAGCACGTTTTGTTCTCTTTGATTGGCTGATGGTGTACACTTGTCACAGAAATGGTCATTGTCCTTATTGGTTTAATGCTGCCACTAGGAACATTGATGTCCCTCCCACTATATCAAAGTAAAGATCCTTCTAATTCTTGATGTTTTTCTACTCCACAACCATGGGGTCATGGCCAGTGGTGAGACCAAAAAGATAACAAATATGCTGGAAGGGTCTGCAATCCCGAAATAGATGTCCTTAAAAAAAAAAAAAAAAATCAAAATTTGGTAATAAACTTTTTATTGTTAGCGACTGAAAGAAAAATATATGTAAAGACATATGCACATGTTTCACAAAATAAAATCAGGAAGGGGACAGGGAAGGTATGTTCACACTCGCCCCTAGTACCCCAGTGGCACATACTTCTTACCCAAATTTGATCTCACTCCAGACTACATGTATAAATTATTTCATACAAAACAAAGCAATTAAGATGTGTTTCTTTAATGCACATGAATTATATTTATAAATATATATATATATATACATATATATATAAATATATATACCTCTTGGTTAAAACAAATGTCATCTCCAATCATCAATATGGATGAAGAACAGTCCAACAAGCAACCAACTTCGCCTTTTCCAAAAGGCAAAACAAATCAAAACCTTTTTTGGGGGCAATCTAAAAGCTCCCCCCCAAAAAAATCGATCAAAAACTAACACTAAAAAGTACATAAGTACAAATACCTGTATACATGTACTAATGAAGAAAAAAATCATTCCAAAGGCTTCTGATAATGTGAACAAATATTTACAAAGTACATGTACATGTACAAATAAGGTGTTGATAAGAACCAAGCCCACTGTCAAACAATTTCTTTCATAATCCCTCTAGATACATTTTTTTTTTCATCGCATCCAACATCTCAAGAAATCCTGTCTCATAAGTTATTGATGTTGAGAATTACATGTGTTGTTAAAAAGAACCAAGCATCTAATCAAATATACTTGACAAATATAAGTCTTGTTTTAAAGATAATACTAACACACAAAAAAGAATATCGAAAGGCTCAAAACATACTCTCTGGTAAGGTGTAGATCTTGAGATGTACAGTACTTATTGCTTTGTAATACATGTAAATCATAAGAGTAAACTTTATAAAATCTGTAGATCAGATAATCTTTTAGATAAACATACATGATACAAATCTACTTGTCTCATAACTGCAACAAGTCAGTATTCCACCTTCATTTCATACTTACATATGCATGTAACAGGACATTCTTATACCTTAAGAACTAGAGGCAAGTCTCATTTTTTTCTTCAGATCAACAACAATTTCACATACCATCCAACTTCTTTTTCAAATACATGTATTGACAAACGAAATCTTGAGACAACCTATATTACACAAACTTCCATCTTTTGGTGGTGATACAACATTTGCCCTGCAACAATTGCTCTGGTCGTAATACCTCAGAATGCATATTATTAGAATTAGGATTGTAATAAGTGTTTTTGGTTCAAAACTATATAAAGATAAGGATTGGGTTTATTTAGTTTTGAAGAGGGTTGTATGTTTCTCTCTATTTTCAATCAGAGCAATTGTCATTGTCACCAGAGACAATGCCATTGAACCCTTTTGTCTAAACAAAATCTTAAAATTACAAATGAAATGTATCTACAAGTACACATAATGGTAAACATCGGTTTTCATTACTGGACAGAGTTTGGAAAATAATGCATAAGAACTTTTATCACTTCAAAGACTCTGACAATCTTCTGAAAATATCAAGCATTAGACAATCTTACCAAACAACATGAAGGCAAAATAACATCTACATATACAGGTGTGCATGTATATATGTAGACCTTATTATTCATTTGGAAAATACTAAGTAAATACTTCTACGATAAAGATATTAAATGAGTTCAATCTCACTGAATATTTCATATTATTGCAACATGAGTAAAATTTTTCTGGCAAGTAACAGCAACTGTGTCATTGTTAAACATGTATTTATTCAACCATATGAAGATAAGCTCCAGTTTCAATTATATCAAGCTCTCTAACGTGCATCGACGATTCCATTATTCAAACGTTTGATGCAGTACAACACTGCAAAGATTACAATTTCAGGTAATGTTCATCTCACAATGAAAAGTAGTTGAACACATTCACCAAACAAGAATAAGGGAAAAAGGACAGCGATATTCTATATGAAGCCCATTATTTTGGAATAACTGCATGTCAGTAAATCCTTCCACAATAAAAATAAATGTATACATGAGATCATTCTCACTGAATATATCATATCATTGCAACATGTCTGAGGAAAAGGAAGACTCTTCTGGCAAGTTACGGGAACTGCATGAAAGTTATGCATAATCAAACATTTGAAGATAAACTCCAGTTTCGATGTTATCAAGCCACAATGAGTAGCAACAATGCCATGTGTATTAATAAACACATATATACTGCAAAAGGACACTGCAAAGTGTGTGATTTTCAGATGTCAATGAATCACATAGCAAATGCAGGTAAATTTGCATGGTTCAGCCTTCTGTAAGGTGAATATTGTCCAAAGTTGAGTCTATTTCTTAGAACAGATTGTTGTCGTGACTGAACTTTCATGGTTGCATGGAGCTATCAAGCTGTGCATTGTACATGCACTTCTCGTGTATCCATGTGCTCATGCCTATCAGTGTGTGGCAGTGGGTTCTTTATGACATTAAGGGCAGGGGGGGGGGGGGGGGTAAAAGTTTGGTGTGTAAAGCAGATGAAAATACATGGGGTGTCAGTCTCCTGGATAACTATATACCTCACAATGACAGGTACATCAGCAACATACAACTCCTTCAGCACTACACATTGCTTGAAAAAGAAGGCCTATATACATGTATGAAGGCCATTGTTAGCTACACAAAAGTAATGGTCATTACAACAGATCCATGAACTAGCTTGCTTATGTCTACCCAAGGAGCTTCCTTGGTGTACTTTCAATCCATGTGTACGTTCACGGGGACAGTACTAGTAAAAGTTCTGACCTGCTGCACTTAGATCGTGACCATTCAAATCAGGTACTTGTCTGAGAGCTTCCTTTCCAGGAATAGATGGGTTGATGTCAACGATGTCATCTCTACTGCTTCCTGAATCGACGATGTTCAGGCAACTCTTCGACAGCCTCAGCTTTACTTGGACGATCAACTCCTGAGCACAAAGACGCCTTTCCCTCCAGTTCTGGAATCGTAGACCGGATCTTTTGCTTTCCTGACACAAGATGCATCGTCTCGTCCATGAGTGTTCTCACATAATCTGTCGAAATAAATATCACATTAATTTCAATAGTATCTTGTATTTCATCGATTAAACAGCATTTTTTTTTTTTAAATAAAATTTTCAAAAGAAATTCAAGAAAATATAAGCAAGAAGCTCTCCCTTCTCTTCTATTCACTTCAATGTAAAAATATGAGAAAAACAGAAAATGTAGCTACAATAACTTTTGAAAATCTGCTTTGTATCCTTCATTTTTTTTTTTTAATCGCATTACATTCCCACCATTCAATGCATCGGCCTAATTATCATTCAGGATCCAGATGTATACACACATGCATGGCAAATTTTTTTAACACTGCAGACCTCTAAGCGAATGGTTTTGAAGGTTACTTCCTCATAATTAACTAATCTTTTTTATTACCTTACAAAATATCAATTATCTAAAATACAGAAGACATAAATCATTGATATAAACACTTTCAAATTAAATGTAACAAAGGGAGGTTGAAATACACTCACTGAATGTGCAAGCTGTCAACACTTTGGAAACTGTGTGGCCACCTTCTTTGGCTTTTGGGTAGTTGATGCGGTACATTGGTGTCCCATCTGCCTTGGTTGCCTGACATCGACCAGCGTTCTCATTCCAGTGCAGGGCGGCAAGATGTAATCTGCAAATAATCAGAGGACATAAAATAATAAGAACTGTAATCAATCTTAGTATTAGATGACCTTCTTTTTTACCATGGTATCACTATCGAGTTTCCTATATCTAAAGACTTTAAATCTATTCAATTCAAATTGAAAGCCTTAACTCCAAGAATGTGATGGTGATAAAGAATAATATCATAGCAATCTTTGTAATGAGGTTGAGGGCCATTAACTTTCATTCACCATTTCTCTAATACACATACTTCTACACTCATTCAACACAAGAATTGCCTACATAGACATGCATATTTTTTTTTTACCTGCACTTCATCCCAGCATACGAGTATGCCAGCATTTTAGGGCACCAATACAGCATCACGCTGTGGAAAGCCTCGACGGAACTGGTCTGGTCAACAGGAGACATTTTCCTCATGTCATTCAGCAGTCTTGTTTTTGTTAGTTCCTCAGACAGCTTTTCGAATGCTTTCGTACCTGAGTATTTAAAGAAATTAAAAAACAGACAAAAGATAAAACATTGTCATCCCTTACTGTACTTCTTTGACTCCATGTACAATTTTGTGTTTACATCCACAATGCCTTCTCAAATGAAAAAGGATTTGATAAATAAATTATTACATGTGATGTATATCTATAGAGTACCGAAGTGTTACGTCACATAACCGTATTGTCAAGACAACTGGTTCTTAACTACAGTACAGTACTACTGTCCATAAGTATAGAGCAAACATCTTTGGGAGTGCCTGACACTAGCCCGTTAGACAATATCAGACCACTGGAACTCTCACTTGAGTAATGTTGTGTAGAACCAGCAACCTCCATAGCAATGGATATAACAACATCACTTAGGTACTTTATATACCTCTGCATACCCCTTACAGCCATTAATTGTTGTATCCTAACCCTTTCTCATCATGGCATAAGACACAACGTATCTTCATTTTCTGTGAATTGGCATTACCAAATTAATTGACCTTTGATATTGACTCACTTCTTAGGTAATATGTTCTCTTATCAAAGCCAATCCAAATCTAACTCAGCACACCCAATGTACCATACATCAGCATTGGATGTAGGTAAGTTCAGTTCATATTCTTTTCACACTAAATTTAGGATGGCCATTTTCCTGCCTAAATAGTGTGACAACCTGAATGCTTGCACATTAAAGCTAAAGACCACCCTAAACCATCAAGATTGAACAAGGGCGTCATTAAATTGTTATAATCGCCTCCCTGCAAATCTTACCAAGCCAAAAGTGGCAATTGTTTGTAATACCAATCAAGCAGTTATCATTTTGCATCCACTAATCTTTAACAAATATAGAAAACTGATCTAGTAATACTAACCTTGCCTCATCCACTCCCTTTGTCCAGGATCCTCTCCATGAGAGCATGCAGGGTAGACTTCGCTGTGATTGTCATGGATGTTCCGGATGTGATTGAGGATGGACTTGAATTTGGCCACAATGACCTCTCCATCACCATCCGGGGTTGATGATGCACACCAGTAGACATGGTTGTTGATGGACCTCTTCCATCTGCCAACGATTCCACAATCTTTGAGCTTGGAGACTGCCATGATCTTTTTCTTCAGACCTAAGATAATAATCCAACCAGGGAAAATATGAATTCCAAATATTCAGGGGCTACTTTTTCAGCACATTGGCCAAGTTGGTTACAGTTTTACATTGGGTCTACAGTATAGGAATTTAGGAATTTACGGGGCCCTTTTAACATTTTCCAGGGCTCTTTTAATCATTTCAGGGGCGAAATTGCCCAAGCCCCATGTATTTTTTTTGTCCCAGAATCCAACCAATTCTCTTATTCAAAACCATCTGTGCATAATAGTAACAAATTATCTCTGCATGAAGAAGAACTATTACTTATTAGAGTAACATTAAAATTACTTATTAGAGTAACATAAAATAAAATCATTCTTTCACAGGATATAACTTCTCATTGAGAAGCCTTGGGTGACTTCCCCCCTCCCCCACCATGTTCTGAAAAAGAAGGGGTACAATGCAGAAAGGATCGGGAATTCAACATGAAGTGTATCAAAACATAAAAACAAAGGAATATAATAGGAAATTAAAGTACTTCATGCATACCTTTCGCAATGTGCCACACATCATATCTGTGATTGATGTCAGGTTCATTCTCTCGGAGCCATTTGGCCACTTGGAGGTGTCGATCTGTCACCAGCATATGTACGTTGACCCCCTTCTCCTTCAGACTAGCTAGTCCCCTCGCCAGACCTTCCAACTCCATCGCATTGCTGTTGCGAACTTCATTGCTCTGTAAGAAAAGAAAAGGAAGCAGCAATTTAAATACCAAGATAGGAAATATAATAGGTAGAATTTGGCAAATTGATACCCATTGCATCAAAGTTTTTATGAAAAATTCTGAGTAAAAGAAATATCTTTTGAAACCATAATATGGCTTATATTTTAAGCTTTGCACCCAAATTCATTTACATAACTTTATCTGTTCCATTCACATAGCATTCACCCAAATAACCAATTATGAATTTTGATATTGTTAAACATTGCATCAATATTTTAATGAACAATTCTGAGTTGAAGAAATACCTTTTGAAACAGTAATGTGGCTTATAGAAAAAAATGTTTTAGCTTTGCATCCAAATATATTTATATAATGATGCATGTCACTGTGACTTTATCTATCCCATTCACATAGCATTCACCCACATACCCAATTATGAATTGTAATAATTTTTTTTTGCAATACCTGGACCAATTGCACATCCAAGATTTTGTTCCTCTTGAGATCCATCAAGGTGTACGACCCGTACTTCGCACAGTGGCCTGGAGAGTCAGACCGGCCATCACCACCAAGGATGAGAGGCTCCCCATCTGGAAGTTCATCAATCAGCTTCCTCTGTTCCTCCTTGGCTACTCTGATTATAGCTGGCTGAAGGTATTCTCGCTGGTGCTTCATGAATGTCTCTACCGTGATGGCCTTGACATTCATGTGTCGCAAGACACGAAGAACTTTACTGGGACTTGCTCCCCCGAACAGAACTGCTCCAGACAAAAGCATGTTTCCAGCATAAAAGTCTCCAACCTTTGGCTGACTGGTCCATTCCCGCCGGTGACCACAGTCTAGGCAGGTTGCCAGCACCTGCACTACCGATCCCAAAGATTGAGATGAAACCTTCTCCACATGCACATTCTTGGAAATGCAAGAAATGCACACTTCAAAGAGCTCCATCAATTTCGTCTCGAACACGATGAACTTCTCCTGGAGTAATGGGCTCTTTGGTTCAGATCTGCATAGAAGACGCAAAACAACAAATAGAAAATTTTAATAAAAAGAATTCAGGAATTCAAGCATATTGAAATCTACCCTTAATAACTATGTTAACAAAATAGGCATTACTGGATGGGAAAAGACAAATACACTTGAATCTGCCTGTATCGCTCACATGCCGATGCATATTCACCCTACATGTAAATGTTGTTTAATGGTATATAAATGGCTTTTCTGGCTGTAAAACAGATTTGAATTTTAACAAAAGCTTCACGTAAAACGGCAAGAGAAATAAATGAGTCTTCAATTGCAGTAATGTAAGAAATGAAATATTTCTAAATGAGAGACTCAATGAAATATTTGTGCAGGGTAATATTGCATTCTTGTCAAATGATAGAATAAAAAAAAAAAAGTACCTTGTCTGCCCTTCCTTGCGTGGTGAGTTAGTCTCTTCACCTGGTACATATGTGGGGTCTTTGGTTTCATCATCACCGGGTTCATCCGCTGCTTCATCCTCGACATCATCCACTGCTTCTTCATCGTCATGTTGGTTTGCTGCTTTCAACACAAAACTGCCTTCAGTCTGTGTAACGGCATCGCAAAGATTTACTGCTCGATCTTTCGGAAAATTCACTTGCTTTCCTGTCGTGAACGAAGTAAAAAAGAAAAACGTATAAGTGCCATATTCCATATTACACTACATGTAGGTTATTTTTCAATTCAATTCAATTCATTTATTTCTCCTCTTTCAATTTTTACAATGATGGTATAGTTAACTTCACAGATCAATATACATATAAATATACTTGCATAATACAATGAATAAGATAATACAAATTGAAAGTGAAGGAGGGCCGACTAAAAAGAAAAGCTTGTAGGGTGTAGGCCCCCCTATTAAAGTAAATGTCATGAACTATTACGATATTTCGATATGGAATGTAAAATTCAAGAGAGAATTACTTTGAAGGCACTCTTGGAAACTACACAACAACATCAAAACAGAAAAACTTAAGAAACAAAAAATCACACAGACTTGCTTTGATCATTTTCCCCACTTACCCTTTGACACAGTGATGGGCTTTACTTGCAATTTGCAGGTTCGCCTCTGTTTCCGTATTCCAACACTCCGATGAACCATCTGAAAATAAAAACATCAGTACATTAATAGTTACTCATAAAACATTTAAACCTACATGTAAACAGGCACATGAAGTTGAAATAATTTTTTATTTTGGATAACAGTAAGTGACAGTTCTTGAGTTACTTTTGCTACGCTACCAGGTCTAGTACAATTAGTATCCTTGCAAGGAGTATGCATTCGACAATAATGTATATTACATTCTGCTTCTCCTGATTTGAACAGTCTTGATGGCCATTCACAATTAACATGCAGAGAAAAATTGTTCTTCATTTCCCTCCTTTATAACCAATATACATAAAAACTTTTGAGTCATGAATGACAATCGAAGAAGACGTATTTTTGATGTACAACCTAGGTTCAAGTTGCCAGTTTGTGCAAACATGTCTTGGGGCTAAAATCAACTCAGTTTGTGCAAATATCTCGATTGAGACTATAACACTTTGGCTTTGTTATCAAACAATTTGAGGCAGCATATTACTTCAACTACACTCATTGACAAGTTGCCTAAAAGAAATAAATAAAATTCCAGCATCGCCATGAACTAACATGTGTTCCTGGATTTTCAGTGTGAGGTAAAGAAAAAGGGTGACCTGAATTTCAAAGAATTTTGCATTATTGTAGTACAATTTCACTTACCTTCACCGAGCACTGGAAACCTTTACTGCGCCAAAGAATATCTTTCGTACGTGCTGAGGCTCGCTCCTCCTCTGCTTTCCTAGCATATTCCTGGGTTATCTCCACAACCTCCTGTCAAATAAAATAGAAAAGTTTGTTCATCACATGTCATAATTTTGGTGGGAAAATGTAATTAGGTCAAGAAAATGTAAACAGCAGAACAAATACAACCTATCAAATAGTTATGCAAAGATTAAATCTAGAGTTACAATGTATTATCTGAAAGGAACACTCTTTCATCGAGTCAACATTCTCTGTAGGCCTATATACTGGCAATGCTCTCTCTTATCCTTCTGCTTGGAGATCAACAATTTCATTCTAAACTAAATAAAGAAAATTGAGAACTGTGTGTGCTAGAATGATCATAATCAGGGCACCATAACCGCACCTATAGGTGGTGCGATGGGGGGGGGGGGGGGGGGGCTATTAATGTGTCAACTCAAACACACACAATGTGATAGATGAAGGCCATCGCACCGCACACCTTACAACTGGACCACGAATTGATTTCGGCACAAATCTTATTCTGCTAATTTACTGAAAATGTGAAGGAAAAGCTTCAAATTAACCATAAGAATACTATAACAATATCAATAATATTATTACATGAAGGCCTGAAATAGTTTCAAATTGTAGCCTAGCGTACGATTGCTATGATGTCATTATACTACTAGATATTAAATTCCCTGTTATAAGGATGGAAGCATGTAGATTTGAGCATAAAATATTTGTACGATGATTTAAAACAAACAATAGTAAATTCTAAATGTTCCATTTCTCAATATTCGCATCATTTCAAATTTTATGTTTTAATGAAAAACTGGGTCACGTACAGACCGGTGCGGTGGCCTTTAGACAGATTAATCAACAACAAAAAATTAATCATAGGGTTTTGCTCACTTTCTTCCGGCTATATGAAGCTCGTTGTCGTTTCCTACGGCTACGTGCATGAGAGGTAGGCGAGGTTGAACTTCCAGCAGTAGGCTCAGGTTCAACTGCCTCCGGCTCCAGAGCTGAAGAGCTGTCATCCATGGCCACGTCATCTGATGTCGATGATGTGGCAGACGGGCCAACGTTGAGGGGAGGACATGGAGGGCTAGCAATTTTTGACCTCGGTCTCAGAAGATTGCCACTGTCAGTGTTAGAATGTCTGTCAGTGTCACCACTGGCACTGGCGCTATCAGTGCCAGGAATGGGAGGGCTGTAGATGTGAGGGACAGCATTCGGCAGCAGCTTTGGAGGCAATTTTCGAAGTCCCACTTCAAACATATTCAGCTGCGTCTGGTCATATTGCGTTCTATCGAAGTGGAGGCTGCAGACGTGAATGTGCTTAACACGTGTGTGGTCAAACACACGGTGTCTTTTGATAAAATTTACCCATCTCATCTGATAGGTGGTAAACCTCCCTCCTGGTCGAGGCATGGGGCCGGGCATAGTATGTACGGTGGTTGTCTTGTAGTTCGATGAGCAGTGCATCACCATACACCGATACCCCCGAGAATCCTTCAATTCTGCCTTCCTCTTTCCCTTTTTCTCGTGACCTGATGAACCATCGTCGTCTTCCATCATGTATCCAAACACCGACACCCACTCCGAAGTACAAAAGCCGTCTTTTGTCCAACAAATTGTAAATTTCCTATAGCTAGTACACTACAAACAGCGTCGCGCGCAGCTCCGGTGAAAACGATGAAAAACGCATAACTTATAGCGGAGTGTGCAGTGTGCCAGCCCGACAGACCTGGCGCATGCAACCTTGCCGATTTCGATCCGCTCGCTTCTGTGCAAGATTCGCTTGCTTAGCTGGATGCGCAAATCGCATCACTCGCGGATGAATATTCCATCACAAATATCGTCAGCTTGTATTTCAACAGTCGAGAAATTGTGATCAAACTTCATTTTTGACAATCCTTATCTCAAATACATCGCTTGGTATGAATATGAAGGCTGTCGGATATGATTGATGAGAGGAATGGTCCCAGTTTAAAATGTCTACACTACCATATGATCTACTTTTACTCCAAGTTAGTGTGATATATACTGCATTGATTCGTATACCGAATACCCTCGCACACACCACTCGTTTCCCATCCTAAAAAGTATCTTTCACGGTATAGAAATGATATTGTGGTTATATGACATGTTTCCATTATTTATTTATTATAATTGAATAAAGAGAAATCAAATAAATCGACTCGTAATACTATAATAAGCTCAGAAACAACAGTGCTATTTACTACGACTTTCTACACAACACAGCACTCCCCAGCACTCTCCTAACAAATGCACCCATGACGTTACGTCATGTCAAAGGTACCGAATTCACTGCGCGAGAATCGGCTCGTCAATGACCTCCAGATTTAGTTAGGTTAAATCGGTTATTGTAATATTTTCATTTCGTTCTGATGCATTTGAGTTTCTTATCGATGTTATTTAGGCTGAAAGCTTTCTAGTGATGTAAAAATCTCAATTTTTGTGATCGTGCTCTTATGTCTACTTTAATAATCGATTCGACTCAGGCCTAGTTATTAATCTATTTATCACAATTATCTATCACAATTACTATTGTAACGCTGGTAAAAAAAGGAATAATAGTGGTCAAAAGTCCACCCCCCTAAAATTTGGCACACCCCTATGCCTGGAGTAGAATGAGCTGAGGAACAAGAGAAAGGCAGTAGTGGTTTTGGGTGATTGTCACCATTCTATGCTGATGACCACACCAACACTGACTGATCTTCGTTCTCCTTCCTCTTCTCAAATTTAATAGGTGAGTCCAAACTTACTTTCTTACTTGATCAGAATGAATATGTGATGTTTGAAGTGTGATGTTGTACTATTGTTGTTTACAGGATACAATATTGTTTATTACTATTGTTGTTTACAGTATATAATATTGTTAATTATATATATGTACTGTTGAAATGCAAGAATAAGTGATATAATGCAATCAATAAGTTATCATGATGCATGTTACGAGATGCAAGGAGATAGATTGAAGGAAGACATGAGTAATGTTAAATTTCATACAAGTGTGACTCCTTGCATGCCTGTTTCATGTATTATGTTAGTTGATATGATTGTATTAACCTTGGTTAACTACTTAACGTTTAGCATAATTATCCTTAATTAGCTTCAATAAGTGAGGATTGTACAAGTGAGAATGTGGGTACAATGTTACTGTAGACATTAGTCATGTATATACACAATTACCTGAATAGATGAGTTAATTTAATGCAGAAATGCAAATGTTCATGCAGTGGATTAAAGTTATTCAGGATTAAGTCAAGTGTAGTATGACCACTACCATATACACTCCCTGCATGCATGTAATAGGGTTCCTGTACAGATTAGTACGAACACACCTCCCTTTGAAGTTAGGACAAAGAGATTGTGTCTTGGGAGAAGCAGGGAGGACTTGTGGTCAGGGTGTTTATCTGCTGTGGTCAGAACCCTCCGCTCCCTGTCTTTATCGCTCTTTTATCCCATATCATGTCAGAGAAGAGAAACAACACTGACTCTGCATAGAGAAAGGTAGTTCTGGGGAGGAGAGAACTTTTTGATAGTTTGGAGGGCGAAACCTGGCCAAGTGAGGAAAAGAGAGGAAGAGAGGGAAAGAATGCAGAACCAGTTACAAATGTTTAAGCCCTTCATTGCCAGGTAGAATACTACCTCAGTGCAGTAGCATGCTTAAACCCCATTTAACTATCATGTTAAAGTATAGGAAAGAGTTAAGATGATGACTCAGATGGAAGTCAGAATAACATGTTCCCTTTACTTTCCACTGGTATGCACAAGGAAGATAACACAGAGACCGGTTGTGAATAGAGAAGAGCAAAAAGAGGAGAAATGTGTTAGGATAAGATGTATGTAGTTTTTGTGCGCTTAATCATGTTAATACCATTGAAAAGGAGGAGTTCTCAGTCAATCCTTTTTAAAATGCTTTGACACAGGGTTTCCCTATAGATGAGGAAAAGATTAACTTTGAGAATAGCCATTGGAGATAAATAGATACTCAACATGTTAGTTCATTATTGGACCTTACAGTCGCAATACAGAATTTAAAGGGATAAAAGTTAATGTTTAGATTGACAGTATTTCTGATAAGTTATAAGAATAGTTGTTGCATTGAAATATTGAATTGTCACCCTTCTATAAAATAGATATGCGCCCTTTTATCTGATTGGTTAGGTAATGGTTACTGATATACATGAGATGAATATATTGATAATTAATTAAGATAATAATAATAATAATAATAATAATAATAATAATGATAATAAATAATAATTCATATAGTGCAGAAACTACAAGTATATATTCTACTGCGCTGCAAGATAAGGAAGATACCTTATCCATGAAAGAATAGTTGAAGTTAGAGTTAGATTTAGATTGTGTTATGTAAGTAAAAGCGTGTAAACATAAGCAAAGCAGTAAATCTGCTCAGAATAAAGGAGGTAAATGTAAGGAAATATTGGTATTACCTAATGTGTATGGATAATCGTACTGGTAATATGTTGTTTCACATTTACATTGTATTGAATAAAGACCATTCTATGCTGATGACCACACCAACACTGACTGATCTTCGTTCTCCTTCCTCTTCTCAAATTTAATAGGTTTAACGCCCCACCCCACGTCGGGAGCGGGGTAACATTTCTGGAGGCACTGCCCGGATGATCGCTGGTATGTTGGAGTAATCGTTATTACCCAACTCTCCATGCATCATTCATAAAATTCGACCTTTGCTGACCACCTTGGGAGCACTGCATTTAAAGTCTACGTACTGCCGCGAGGAAAACCTGAGAGCATGATGGCGGGTTTCCAGGAGCTAGCTGATGAGGTGTGGGGACTGGTTGGGTCTAGTTCTCTTGACCAACTGAAGGAGGCGGCTTTAGTACTAGCGGCACCAGAGGCGGAGCTCGTCAAGGCGGCAGCCAAGGGGAAACAGGGGATGCGTCTCCTCATCATCCACATCCTCGGGAGCACAGAGTTGGAGGGTGCGGAGGATGTGGGTGAAAGTCTGTGGAGACGGGTGGCTAACACCCTACGAGTGAGGGAGGTGGACAGAGAGCTGGCAGTGGAGGATCTGAAAGATGAGGAAAGAGAGGGTCCCACCAGCTCCGGTCCGTCTCCTTCAATGGCGGGAGCCACACGTCCCTCGACACCCGCATTCCCAGTGTGGAGAAAGGAATTTAAAATCGTGGGCCAGGTAGGAGAACCTGGCCAGAAAGAGAAGCTCTCCTTCTCCAGCCTCGCCCGGCAGATGGAGGCTGGAAGCCAGAAGGGGTTTTCTGGAGGGGAGGTCACCGAGGCCGTGATCCGTGCTATTAGCCCTGGCTCTCGACTTAGGAGCTATTTGGAGGGTAGGCCAGGGCTAGATCTACCAACGCTCAGACGGATCATCCGGACGTACTTCAGAGAAAAGGACGCTACTTCCTTGTTCCATGAGCTATCAACGGCGGCGCAAGGAACCAAGGAATCGGCTCATGACTTTGTGATGAGGGCCTTAGACCTCAAGCAGAAGGTCCTTTTCGCATCAAAAGAAGCCGGGTCTGGGGTGATATACGATGAAGCTCAGGTAGATGTCATGCTCCGTCGGTCTTTGGCTACGGGTATTCAGTCCGAGAGTATTAGAGGAGAACTGAAACCTTATCTTCAAGATCCACGGAGCTCCGACGAGGACATCTTAGAGGCCCTTACCCTGGCCACCAGTGAAGAGGCGGAGCGACTACAAAAGCTCCGACCTTCTCACCGGCGGGCGGATGTCGCGGAGGCCAGTGTAGAGGACCCAGCTCACCGGAAGCAAAACCAGGAAAAGGGCCGTAAAAACCAGGAAAATAGCCTACTGGACATGGGACAACTAACGGCCAACATCCACGCCATCATCAAAGCCGAATTAGCAGCCATGCGGGATGACAATCCTACACCACGAAGACCCAGTCACCGAGAGAGAGGCTGTGCGAACTGTCGGGAGGCTGGGAAGGGACAGGATTGTAATCACTGTTTCCGTTGCGGCAGCTCAGAGCACTACTTGCGGGGGTGTCGGCAGAGAAGACCAGAGGCGGGAAACGACAGCAGGTTACCCGGACGGGACGGTCAGTAACCTGCAACGGCAATACGTCCCATCGCACAAACCCACAACACGACTCACCCACATCTAGCGACCGGTCCCACCTGCCTGTCACAAGGACATTTCAATCCAACCAGCAGAGAAAATTAACGAAACTGGTTGGCGAGAAGTGTCTGCTGCACTGCGTCCTTGAGACAGCACCGGTGGATGTTCTGTGGGACACGGGAGCCCAAGTATCGCTGGTTTCGTCGACTTGGTTAAGGCACCATCTCCCATCCGTCACTATCCGGCCAATGGAGGATATTTTGGATGGGGAGGACCTGCAGGTGAGGACCGCAAATGGGAACCTCATCCCCTTCCAGGGATGGGTACAGGTCCATCTTAGCGTCCCAGGAGAACGGGAGGCCCAGCCTCTCCCTGTACCCATGCTGGTTACCACTGAAGAGTTGGAGAGGCCAATTGTGGGGTACAACGCTATCCAGGAGCTGACCCGACCGAGAGCTGCCAAGGAGACGAGGACCAACCTGTGCCGGATGCTGCCTTCCCTGAGGTCGTCGGCGGTAAATGAGCTGGCTCTGCTCTTGAAATCTCCCCAAGATGACGAGTTGTGCCAGGTGTTCATGGGTAGATATGCAAAAGTAGTTGGCCCTGGAGAAACAAAATTGGTGTCCTGTATGGTGAAATGCCCTTGGGAGACGCAGTCACCCGTCTTGCTGGAGGCGGAACCAAGCGACCAAGTTCCGGAGGGCCTTACTGTTGAGTCAACTCCCATAAACCTACCCCCTGGGCGAAGGAAGAGGATCCTTGTCCCCGTCTCCAACCAGAGTAAAATCAGCGTAACCATCCCTGCCTACACCCGTTTAGGCAAGCTGACCTCAATCCGATCAGTCCTGCCATCGGAGGTACTGCATGGTGCAAAGACAGTACAACCAACAACGGCCACCATATTGTCTAACACCGCAAGTGAGGAACAAGGTGGGCCACCATGGATCCCTCCAGTCGACCTGTCTCACTTATCGGAGGCGCAACAGCGTCTTGCCAAAGACATGTTGGTAGAAGAAGCCGCGGCGTTTGCACGGAATGAGCAAGACTTGGGTTGCATCCCATCACTTGAACTGCACCTTCAACTCAATGACCAGACACCAGTACAGAAGACCTACATGGCCGTCCCCCCACCTCTCATGAAGGAAGTGAAGGAGTACATAAGGGACCTCATCAGTAGGGGATGGATCACCAAGTCCAAGTCTGCCTACTCCTCACCGATCGTCTGTGTACGCAAGAAAGATGGAACCCTGCGACTCTGTGTGGACTACCGGCAGCTAAACCAGAAAACAGTCACAGATCGCCAACCTATCCCCCGCATCCAAGATACCTTAGACGCTCTGGGTGGTAATCAGTGGTTCTCCACTTTAGATCAGGGGAAGGCCTACCACCAAGGCTTCATGGATGAAGCAAGCCGCCCACTTACTGCATTCGTCACCCCGTGGGGACTGTATGAGTGGGTACGTATCCCATTCGGCCTGAAGAACGCACCAGCTGCCTTTCAGAGGTGTATGGAGACCTGTCTTGATGGGTTGAACAACGAGATATGTGTGACCTACTTGGATGACATCTTAGTCTATAGCACTTCCTTCCAGGAGCACGTAGAAAGGCTGAGGCAGGTCCTTCAAGCTGCCAAGAAGCATGGGATGAAGTTACGTGCTGAGAAATGTCATCTCTTTCAGTCAGAGGTCAAATATCTTGGGAGAATCGTCTCTGCAGAAGGACATCGCCCAGACACCGGAGACACTGCAGCCGTACAAGCCCTTCGAGAGAAATCTCCAAGTACTGTGGGTGAAGTACGCAAGGTCATGGGGCTCCTCGGGTACTATCGTCGGTACATTCCAGAGTTCTCCAAAATAGCCAAGCCCATGTACGACTTGTTGTCTACGCCATCCCCAGATACCAAGAAGGAGAAGGGGAAGAAGCGCCCACAAGCTCCATCGAGGACACCTGTTGCCTGGACACAAGTACACCAACAGAGGCTGGAGACCCTCATAGATCACCTTGTGGAACCCCCTGTGATGGCATTCCCAGACTACAACAAGCCGTTCACTCTACACACCGACGCATCACAAGAAGGACTAGGGGCCGTACTGTATCAGGAACGTGATGGTAAATTGAGGGTTATTGCCTATGGCTCACGCACACTTTCACCGGCTGAGAAGAACTATCACCTCCACTCAGGCAAGCTAGAGTTTCTAGCCTTGAAATGGGCAATAACTGATCACTTCCGGGACTACCTCTTGTATGCCAAGTCATTTGTCGTCTATACAGACAACAACCCTTTGACGTACATTCTGACAACAGCCAAGTTGAATGCCATAGGGCACAGATGGGTAGGAGAGCTGGCGGACTTCAACTTCACCATCAAGTATCGCCCTGGTAAGCAGAATGGAGATGCCGATGGGCTTTCACGCATGCCCTTAGATCCCAAAGACGCGGCCAGGATCTACACGGAGGAGACCACCCCAAATGTCCTGGAAGCAGTGATCACAGGAGTACAACAACAACAGGAAGGATTTGCACTGATCCACTCACTTGCCGTGGACCCAAGCACCGTGGACGGAGGCCCTACGGAACAAGCCCAACTCTCCAAATTATCCAAGGAAGACATCCTTGGGGCCCAGCGTGCTGATCCAGATATTGCCAGGGTCATGGCCTACAAACAGAAAGGAAGGTGGCCGACCAGCGCTGAAAGGAAAGATGAGACGCCAGGCACCCGATCCATGATGCACGAGTGGAAAAAGATGAAAGTAGGTACCGACGGAATGCTGCGTCGAGTCATGGCTTCTAAAGAACAGCTAGTTCTCCCACAGAAATGGTGGCCACTCGTGTGTCATGAACTGCACAACAACATGGGGCATCTGGGCGTAGAACGGACGGTCGAACTGGCACGGCAGCGATTTTATTGGCCACACATGGAAGCATACATCGGCTCTTATATCTCCAAGCAGTGCCCTTGTACCATCCAGAAGAGACCTGCACGGCCTCCTCGAGCACCGCTGACGTCCATCGTGACCACCGAACCCTTCGAGCTGGTCTGCATAGACTTCCTACATCTCGAGCGAAGCAAGGGTGGCTACGAGTACATACTCGTAGTTGTAGATCATTTTACCAAATTCGCTCAGGCCTATGCAACCACTAACAAGGCAGGAAGGACAGCAGCGGACAAAATCTTCAATGATTTTGTACTGAAGTTCGGGTACCCGAAGAGATTGCACCATGACCAAGGGAGGGAGTTTGAAAACCAACTCTTCACTCGACTACAACAGCTCTCCGGCGTCAGCCATTCCCGCACGACCCCATATCACCCTCAGGGGAATGGACAGGTTGAGCGTTTCAACCGCACTCTCCTGTCCATGCTCCGAACACTGACGTCCGAACAACGACACGACTGGAAGAGCCACCTTAACAAGGTGGTGCACGCCTACAACAACACTCGACACGACACTACCGGTTTCTCACCGCACTACCTCTTGTTTGGGTATTCAGCAAGGTTACCCATTGACCTGGCTTTCGGAATGTCCGGGACTGATGCTGCCCCCACGTCAACCCTTCCAGAGTATGTCGCAAAGTGGAAGGTTCGGATGCAGGAGGCATATGAGCTAGCCCGTAAAAGTGCCCAGCATGCCGCTACGAAAGGGAAACGACTGTATGACCGGAAGGCCGGGGGAACGGTACTGATGGTAGGAGATCGAGTCCTGGTCAAAGACTGCACTCCGAAGACTGGGCCTGGCAAGCTCCGGCCATACTATGAAAACAAGGTGTACGTCGTGGAGTCCAGGAAAGGGGAGCTACCTGTCTACCAAGTACGGCCAGAAAGTGGGGATGGGAGAACTAGAGTCCTACATCGTAATCTACTCCTACCCTGTGACTTCATGACCTTCGACAGTGCACCAGGGCGGCAGGCACCAGCTACGAGGGCACCACCCTCACGACGGAGACGGCCAGAGCCCCCCGAACTAGAGGAGCGTGTCAGCTGGGAGGACTCCGACAGTTCTGATGAAGAAATGTACCTGAGAGAGTATCATCGCCGAGCAGCCTTCTCACAAGATGTCACTCCGGCACCTACTCGGCAAGCAGCTGAGGAACCTAGATCTCCTTCACCACCACTACGCGACACCCCACCACACACCATAGAGGACGGGGTAGACCGGGAAGAGGTTCCACTGGAGGAAGCGGCCCAGGTTCCGTTAGTGAGGAATCAACCAGTACGAGAGATGGACCCCCCACGCGTGGGAGAGGAGACTGACCTGTGGGGAGCGCCACCGCGTCAACCACCAGACCAGTCGGAGACCGTAGGCGATGACCCCCGGGAGGCACCAGCGATACCTCCAGGTGGCGATGACCAGGCGGAGGAGTCTGTTCGCTCTCGTCGGGAGAGACGGCCTCCAAACACCTTCACCTACAGCAACCTCGGTGTGCCAGACCCCCACTGCATGCCGCCCTCTGAAAGCGGGATCAACGCGTCGGTAACACCGCTGGGAGTTGGCGCTGTGGGTGCTGTATTTCCCCAAACCAGCCCGCCACTATCCATTCCGAATCCAAACATCCCCCGAGGACAAGTCCAAGCCTCTTTCCCCTCGCACTTCCCCTACCCTTACCCCATGCCCCCGTACCCTCCTATCGCCCGCAGCGGGCCCCCATATGGATACCCATGGTTATGGCCAATGCCGACCCAGAATGTTCCAGCTCCAAAGGGACCTGGAATCTGTTAAAAGTTGTTGTTTGGTGCAAGTAGATAAGAAGGCTTATGTTTCTTTCTAAGTGTACGAGAAAGAGGAGTCAATATAGGTAATGGCAGTAGAGAGTCAAAACAAGCACTGCGCAGTGAATGGAATCAGGACATTATTGCGTCGAAGCCTACCTCGTTGAGGCAATGAACCAACAATGTCATAGTGAACTCTACTGTATTTGGGCGCTCAGCATTATTGAATCACGCTGGTATAGGCCAGTAATAGGAACTTGTTATATGGTCTAATTAGACCTCCATGATGAAACCCGGCTGGAGACGTGCACATCTCTGGTCAGGGAAAGGTCATGAAAAATGGGGTGGACCTGCCCTACTTGTTCCTTTAATAGTGGGTTTTTGTGTTGATATTGTCACGATTGTTAGATTATGGTCAATCGTGAACGGCAGCCACACGGTCTTACCTTTTCCTCGTATCACAGGTACATCGCTGGATGAAGATTGAACATACCTTGTATCATAATGTGTTTTGTGTAATGGAATTGAATTAGTTTGCACATACAAAATGTTCCGATGATGAAGTGAGAAAGTTGTATGGACAATTATTGTTGGGGTCGTGAATTTTAGTAGTGTTTACATGTCGGGGACGACATCTCTTTAAGAGGGGAAGGGTGTAACGCTGGTAAAAAAAGGAATAATAGTGGTCAAAAGTCCACCCCCCTAAAATTTGGCACACCCCTATGCCTGGAGTAGAATGAGCTGAGGAACAAGAGAAAGGCAGTAGTGGTTTTGGGTGATTGTCACCATTCTATGCTGATGACCACACCAACACTGACTGATCTT
Source organism: Arbacia lixula (assembly GCA_963669155.1). NCBI lineage: Eukaryota > Metazoa > Echinodermata > Echinoidea > Arbacioida > Arbaciidae > Arbacia > Arbacia lixula. The sequence continues at coordinate 2,323,571 of OZ022582.1, read as the reverse complement.
CGTTCTCCTTCCTCTTCTCAAATTTAATAGGTGAGTCCAAACTTACTTTCTTACTTGATCAGAATGAATATGTGATGTTTGAAGTGTGATGTTGTACTATTGTTGTTTACAGGATACAATATTGTTTATTACTATTGTTGTTTACAGTATATAATATTGTTAATTATATATATGTACTGTTGAAATGCAAGAATAAGTGATATAATGCAATCAATAAGTTATCATGATGCATGTTACGAGATGCAAGGAGATAGATTGAAGGAAGACATGAGTAATGTTAAATTTCATACAAGTGTGACTCCTTGCATGCCTGTTTCATGTATTATGTTAGTTGATATGATTGTATTAACCTTGGTTAACTACTTAACGTTTAGCATAATTATCCTTAATTAGCTTCAATAAGTGAGGATTGTACAAGTGAGAATGTGGGTACAATGTTACTGTAGACATTAGTCATGTATATACACAATTACCTGAATAGATGAGTTAATTTAATGCAGAAATGCAAATGTTCATGCAGTGGATTAAAGTTATTCAGGATTAAGTCAAGTGTAGTATGACCACTACCATATACACTCCCTGCATGCATGTAATAGGGTTCCTGTACAGATTAGTACGAACACACCTCCCTTTGAAGTTAGGACAAAGAGATTGTGTCTTGGGAGAAGCAGGGAGGACTTGTGGTCAGGGTGTTTATCTGCTGTGGTCAGAACCCTCCGCTCCCTGTCTTTATCGCTCTTTTATCCCATATCATGTCAGAGAAGAGAAACAACACTGACTCTGCATAGAGAAAGGTAGTTCTGGGGAGGAGAGAACTTTTTGATAGTTTGGAGGGCGAAACCTGGCCAAGTGAGGAAAAGAGAGGAAGAGAGGGAAAGAATGCAGAACCAGTTACAAATGTTTAAGCCCTTCATTGCCAGGTAGAATACTACCTCAGTGCAGTAGCATGCTTAAACCCCATTTAACTATCATGTTAAAGTATAGGAAAGAGTTAAGATGATGACTCAGATGGAAGTCAGAATAACATGTTCCCTTTACTTTCCACTGGTATGCACAAGGAAGATAACACAGAGACCGGTTGTGAATAGAGAAGAGCAAAAAGAGGAGAAATGTGTTAGGATAAGATGTATGTAGTTTTTGTGCGCTTAATCATGTTAATACCATTGAAAAGGAGGAGTTCTCAGTCAATCCTTTTTAAAATGCTTTGACACAGGGTTTCCCTATAGATGAGGAAAAGATTAACTTTGAGAATAGCCATTGGAGATAAATAGATACTCAACATGTTAGTTCATTATTGGACCTTACAGTCGCAATACAGAATTTAAAGGGATAAAAGTTAATGTTTAGATTGACAGTATTTCTGATAAGTTATAAGAATAGTTGTTGCATTGAAATATTGAATTGTCACCCTTCTATAAAATAGATATGCGCCCTTTTATCTGATTGGTTAGGTAATGGTTACTGATATACATGAGATGAATATATTGATAATTAATTAAGATAATAATAATAATAATAATAATAATAATAATAATGATAATAAATAATAATTCATATAGTGCAGAAACTACAAGTATATATTCTACTGCGCTGCAAGATAAGGAAGATACCTTATCCATGAAAGAATAGTTGAAGTTAGAGTTAGATTTAGATTGTGTTATGTAAGTAAAAGCGTGTAAACATAAGCAAAGCAGTAAATCTGCTCAGAATAAAGGAGGTAAATGTAAGGAAATATTGGTATTACCTAATGTGTATGGATAATCGTACTGGTAATATGTTGTTTCACATTTACATTGTATTGAATAAAGACCATTCTATGCTGATGACCACACCAACACTGACTGATCTTCGTTCTCCTTCCTCTTCTCAAATTTAATAGGTTTAACGCCCCACCCCACGTCGGGAGCGGGGTAACACTATCATAGGTTAACAAAGAGGATCTCAAGCTTCCTGAAAATGCGGCAAAATTGCTTAAGATTGTATTCGTCTGAAACTTGACACCATCAAAACATCTGGTCTCTGTTGATTTACACATTGGCAATTGATGATTGAAGATGCACTAGGAAGATGCATAATGTCGAAGGGAGATTCCTTGGGGAAAAACGACTCTCAGTTTGAACACAGCAGGTAAATGTGAACGCGTTTGAGAGGCTGTTGTTGATTTTAAGAAATCTCTACCACAGGGATGAAGGTCATTACTTAGAGGGTTATATATTTGGTTCATCTTTTCCAGAAATGTGCATCTGACATGCCTTTTTTCACTCTGAAAGTCAGAAGTCAGTTACGCAGACATCTATTAATCTTTGAGGTGAGACTGGAAACTCTCAAGATGGGTTTTTAATATGAACATTACGAGCACTAATCAGCGTCCTAATGGCTAGTTGGAACTCACAAGCCCTTTTCAGATGGACCATCAGCCTGCTAATGGCTCCGTGAATCTCCAGCAAAGGTCTGCAAAAGGTTACTTCACCTTTCTTCACAGAAGGACACCATAGCAAATACCTGGTTGTTTCTGAGGAGAGATTTGCTCAGAAATGTGTATTCTTTGATGCTTTCAGGACCCTAGCAGTTTTTAAGATAGGTTACCTGTATGACTTCTGGGTAAGTCTACGTAAGTCATGAAACCCAACACGGATCAGCCATATCCTAATGATCATGAAGATAACATGTATGTAACTAACAGTCATAGCTTCTCAAAAACGTTTTCAGGAAATAAGAAAAGTCTGGGCCCAGTCTTACAAAAAGCTGCAATTGATCTGAATCGATCACAAGTCCAATGCCCTATCTGTAATGTACAGAGTTATGATTGATATCAATCGCAACTCATTATACAACAGATCACTGATGTTATGATATGAGCATTGTGTACATAAATACACAGGTACATTAAAAAGAAGAAAACATGGTTTAACAACTCGTATCAGAAAAAATTCCAGACTGCAGTAGCGCACAACACGCTGAGGCACCATCAATGGCCGTACCCATACTTGCCCCAATCCGCATGGTGCTCAGGCTTGTTCAAGGAAAAATATACAGTGAGAGTGTGAACGGCCCCACCTGGCTTGAATCGAACCTGAACTGGAGGAATGACCAGCAAGCAACGTTTCTGTGCCCTTGTGTAGAGGTCATAGCACAGAAGGTGCGTTCCACATGCGCTGTTCCACATGCACGCCTGCTTAGGAGGGAGGATCGATATATGAGGGGAGATGAGGAGGATGGTGATAAAAGATACACCTACAAACATTCATCAGTGTCCCTCATGTGATTCCTTGCACCGACCCCCACTCCCCTCCTTCCCCTCGCCCCCCCCCCCCCCCCCCCACATCCTTACAGGCTCATACAAAACAGATTCTTACAATTTGGTCCACTCACAATCACAATACAGTGTATGTCTAATTTCCGCTTCGCTTAAAGGGCATATACTGTACTGGGAAGGCAAAAAAGCCTTCAAAATGTAATTGTTAGCAATCTTCTTGTCAATGGTCTTAAATTCATGTATTGTCTATTTTAGAAGCTTGCTGAAAGTTATTTGCTCTCAAATGATCCACATATTCAGTAATTAATGATTAATGATTAAATCCTCAAAATGTTCAGGTCGAACATTTGAACATTTTGAGGATTTGTGATTTAATCACTCATTACTCCAAATGGGGATCATTCGAGGGAAAATAACTTTCAGCAAGCTTCTAAAATAGAGAATACATGAACTTAAGACCATTGGTAAGGAGATTGCTAACAATTACATTTTGAAGGCTTTTTTGCCTTCCCAGTACAGTATATGCCCTTTAAGAGCACAGAGACTTAGGGGTCAGGCCTAGGCATCAGGATTAGGGAGAGGGGCAAGGGTTGGGGGAAGGGTTTATACTTAAGAGTTTGGGTTATCTTTACTAAACTTTAAAGGGTAGTGTCCCACTTGTGAATGAAATGGGGATAAATCCCAATGAGAACAGACCAAATGACTATAAACCATCCAGGCTGTATCTTTCTATACTACGCAAAACCAGCATGATCATTAGTGTACCCCGAGATATAACTCTTAGTCTTAGCAAAAAAAGCTTTTACAGAATGGAGGGCAATGTGAAAAAACACTCACAATATGGATGTTCACCACTTTAGAAAAGGCAATAAAGGCAGGACAAAAAGAAGATTAAAAACAGACAAGAAATGAGAACATTACAAATTTCTACTTTTATCTACTCCACCATGGAAGCCGATGCTTTCAAGCAACTTGTTTAATATCAACAAGTTAGCGACAGAGGAATGCGATGTCTTGGCTCTCTATGATTTGGGCAACAAAAATATAATTAATTTTCTGACTTTTGTACAAACAACATTATTACTCAAGCTGTTCTCTCAGCAGAGAAAAACTTGTTTTCCACAAAGATTTCACACAGAGCCTGCTCCAAATGGAAGCATCTGTGCTTCCACTCCAACAAACTTGTGAATAATCAATACAAGCACAAATTGTACAAATAAATATAGATATATATTAGGTATTAAGTGCTGAAAAACAACAGCATGAAAAGAACTTGACATGGTTAGGGAAATGGTACAGCTTGTATTACGCACATGCCTAATTAATGGTGCAATTAAGCGCTATTGATTGCTGCACTTGACGCTGTTTGACAGATGAGTTGGTCAGCATGCCTTGCCCTGAAGTAGGTCTAGGTCACAGGAACTATCCATCTAATATTAATCTGTCATGCCTAATATCCCCTGGATAATCTGATAAGTATATCTGGTGTTACTTGTCAAGGCAAAGTTGTAAAGTTTTGTTAGCACTTCACTGCTTGGTGATGAGGACCTCTATATTTAGCATTTATTGCTTGGAGCGTGTACTTTTTGTAACTTTTTTAAAAATATTTACAAGGTCTTGTACCTAACAAGGTTAAATATGAATTATAAATACATGTCCTGAACTTTCTTTATGATAACGTGTATGGATGTTTGTAAAGTAACTTTCGAAATGTCAGTCAAATGTATACAACTTAACACATAGATATAATATTATGAATTCAACCAAACAGAAATTGTTACATTTCATCATGCGAGAAGATAAGAATAAATCATAATAATAACAAGTAGCTCTGAATATTTGCATAATCATGGTACACTAACAAGCTAAATCTTGCTTTCCTTAAGAAAACACACACAAATTCATCAGTTAATTTAAAACTAGGGGCTGGTAAGTGAGGTTAACCAGCAATAGCATACTTGTTATTAATGAATTCAAATCACTTGAACAACAACAAAACTATATTAGAAGCAACATCAGCAGAATTATTCCACCAACTACACAGAAGGATCCCTACAGATGCATGTATGAAAGCAGAAAATCAGGGAAAGCATGGATGGATGCTAATCGAACCATCCCGTATGACCGACATGCCGGTGATGTTATCTCTCTTAGCCAGATCCTGCATGCATTATTATATTTCCAGAACAGAATCTGATAAGGAATTATAACTGCCTTTGGTGTCTTCTGGGAAGGAAGACTTTCTGCGAAGCTGACGAAGCGACTTCAAAATCGTGTTTGACAAACCTGTTTCCATTTGCATTTGCAAGAACCTTCATTTCATATTTGTCTTTAAAGAAAGATGTAATGAAATCCAACGTACACTACAGCTCAAAGGAATTGGCACGGGTAAAGGGAAAGGGAAGAAGGGGAAGGAGCCGCAGTTTTAAACCGCGGTATGTTTTGTCCAGTTCAGCATGAAACACGATGCTTTAGCCTAAAAAGCATCATGTTTCATACTGAACTGGAGAAAATGTACCGCGGTTTAAAACTGCAGCTCCTTCCCTTTCCCTTTACCCATGCCAATTCCTTTGAGCTTTAGTGTTGGTGATTTATCACAACATTGTTAAATATAAGGGGTAGACATGGTAACGACTATGGCACCTGTAATCAATTAGGTACCGTTCTGTCATGACTATGGGTCCCATGATAGTTTGGTTGCAGGATACCAGGAAGGAATCATCTCAAAATGAACAAATGATTTGAAAAACACAAGATCAATATCTCGTAAAAACAGTCAGTATTTGCATCTTCATTAGCCAGATCAGGCAAAATAGCGAGCTATTTGGTCGCGAAAATTTCCCAAGAAATCTTGGGCTGGATGGAGCTAGCTTGAGCTAGTTCGCAAAATAGCTCGAGCTAGTTCGGAGCGTCTTCATTAGCCTGATAATTTCTCGATCCCAGCATGCATCAGCGCCCACGAGGCATTGTTTACGTAATAGGTTTTCACACGTGCGTGAATGCGAGCTCACAACCGAAGCCATGCGGTCATGGCCTATTCCTGTCGTACACTGCTGGTATGTGCGAAACTCGGGATAATTTATGCAACCTGAGCTCAAGCTTACGTATCCCGAGTTTCGAGCTAATGAAGACGCGATTGCAACATCAGGCTAGTTCCCCGGATCAGTAAAATAGCTCGCTATTTCATCTGATCGGGCTAATGAAGACGCACCTAGTGACTCAGCCTGCAGGGTCTGTAACATCAGAGACTTTCTGTCACATATCCATACAGACACATCTGGCAAGTCTGGTGCTAGTCTTATCTTACAGACATGTTTTTGAGGCAGTTCAACAATGGAGTCTGTGCTCATAGACTAAAGCATGTACAACCTGCATCCACAAGTACACATGTAGTCGACCTTTATGCAGAAGAACATCGCATCAAAAGTTCAACTCAAGAATATTTTGCACAATCAGGTAAAGATGAAGGCCCTACATTCAACATTCATTCACACCACAGTCACCCAAATCACATTCACAAACAAAAAAATATATGCACATACAAATTTGTAAGTTCATATCAATACATTTTTCTGAATCCTGAGAGAATGTGTTAGTTAAACATTTATGAATTAAGATTTACTAAATGATCTCTGCTTGTTCATTCCTGTAGAAAGAGGGAACACCTTGAGATGATTTTATTATAAATGATGCAAGGAGAGTTACAAAATGGTGTTTCGTCTTCAGGGAGTCACACGCTGTGGATTCTTCACAAGCTTATAATTATTCTCAAAGAAGAATGACCTAGATTAGGAGGCTATAAGGAGCCAAGCAGGTTTGGGGTTTGTTTACATCTACAATTTACCCGATTACTAGGGTTTCTCAGCAATGAAATCAGCAACATTTTGTCAGATGACATGGTATTAATGATATTCTTAATGTCAGATACCAGCAGTATTGACAGGTTCATCACAAAGCGCCTGCAATTCTCTCCTCCCTTGGTTCGTTCTCATTGCCATTTTAACTAAACAGTTGGCAGATTTTCAAAGGACAACTTCAGGAATGCCAAGCATGTCAAGGCTTTATGTATCCTTTTTTTTTAAAAGGACTGAACATTACATTTTACGGGGCAAAATGTGGCATTACAGCGTAATACAAATAAATGATGTGATTCTTTCTTCAAACATGGAACATGTTTGTGTAGGCATTATTTTCTCCAATCTGCTTCGTTCAAAACTACAATGTGAAAACAAGAATCATCTACAAGCTTTTTTTTTATCAATTTATGTTTATTTTTACCCATATGACAAGGACAGCCATGAGGAAAATAATGATTTGAAAGGCTAAGCCAACTCCTACGATTCATTGCATTTCAACATGGCTGCTGAAGCTCTATAAGCTCATACATTATTCATCTTGTCCATCAAAAAACATGGCTAACCGCAAGAGTTCAATAGCCTACTGCATTCGCCTGTGTGCTCCAACGTGCTTGATAAAAACGTGCACCTCGCTGCGTCCGACGCAAGGATATTCTATGATATCCCACGCAGACGCAGACCGGGCGCAGAGAGGTGCATGACCGGTTGCGGCCATGGCATTGGGTACACACTCATATCAGGTTTAGAATGTTGGTCCAATGAGTATGCTTTCCTGAGAGGTTAATTGTGACAACTGAGGATTTCATTGTATTTTTTTTAATTGATCACCTGTTTTGATAAAACAAAACCACAACGGAATCCCAATAACACGGAATCAGTGCAAGCGTCCGAACCGACTCAGGCTCTTATAAAAACATTCTCCTTCTTTTGTTCTGCATTTAGTCTACATTTAGCTAATTCCATCTCCCCCTCTCCTGTTAAACAGATCAACAAATTTAACTTATTCCTGTCATTCCTGTTTACAGTACTCAAGTCTGATATGTACAAAAATAGTCCCATGGAAAAACCTGATTCTGCAAACAAGCTTACAGAAAATTGCATAAGTGAGTTTTTAAATAAATACAGGCTTACACATTCCACATAATAATGACAAGAAGACCAGTGGAAGGATCCAAAGCTGTTAAGGAGGAATAACATGGGGACAGACGGATGGACGGATGGATAGAAAGAAAGAACATGGATGAAAGAGAAGGAAGGTCGGTCTCAAGAGATGCAACAATTACTAGAGGATAGAGAGATAACTGTAAACGCTTTGACGAAGGAGCACACGTCACAAGCCGAAGCTGCAAAATACCTCCCTATTAACGATCATCAATCGCTCTGAGTACTCCTTTTCTTCGTTTCCGTCCTGCTTTCAAACTGCTAGGGATTCTGGAAGAATTTGCCCTTGCATCTTACGCAAAATGGGCGAGTATGAATACTCTGATAAGAATGGGGAGATATGCTATGTACATAGATGCCATATTGGTCACTGCGGCAATGAGACATTGTGTCAAACTTATTTAGGGAATCAGCAACTGTCATTTTCTTGGAGCCAAATAACATTTCAAGCACTATTAAAACTGGATCATTCAAACGGAGTGCTCATGAGGCACACTTTTGAGAAACTTGTCCATCAAACTAGGACTGATTTTGTGCCATCCTTTTAAGGTTGAGGTGCCAGAACTTTTTATCCATTTCATATTGCACTGGCAATTTCTTTTTAGTCCCATGTTTTGCCAGCTCTAAATATCACTTTGGCTATTAATATGTGTGTTGCCTCATAACCAATTGTCCAAAAAAAAAGGGTTATCCTCTGAACTTCAAACATGTGTTCAGACCACATGCATCAATGGTGGACATTTTACATGACCAAAAATACAAACACTAGGCTATATATCAAAGAATTAAAAATATCGTTCTGTGGTGTGGATTCCCCCTCAATACTTAACAATCTTTAAGAAAAGATTGAAAGAATGGTATCTACTAACCCACTTTTCCTTTAATTTTTTCACCACTGTGTGTCACACACTTTGTACTTGTTCACTTATAATGAGCACAAACAGAGGAAAATATGTCTACATTTCACTCTTAATGCAAACAACACTCTCAACTCTATAATTGTGACTAATCAGGAAGATGCTAAATTGCAGGCAATTCTCACACAATACCACAATACGATGAAAATTTTGGACCAAACTATTATAGCATCTACTCAAAACTATTAAAGCATCGACTCCAACATCCTCTATCTTTCCTGGAAAAGGGAGCAATTACTGCAGTTTGTTTACAGTTACACGCTAAATTGGTTGAATCTTCATCAGATGGATAGATGTGAGGATATCCACAACCACAAGGATAAACATGAGTAGACCTTCAAACAATTAAAGGAATGTACATCCAGAAATAAACCCAATTTGAGGAGTATAGTACCCAAACTGGACAAGGACCCAACCTGGACAAAAAAAGATCCAAACATACACACGAATCACACCCTGAGAAGAGTGATTTTCAAATTCTCAGATGAGGATATATTCCCCCCCCCCCCCTTCCCTTGTTGGTACATAACATCCAGTTTTCTTTCATACAGAATCTATCAATGTAGGCTACCGGTATGTTTTTCCATTTTCTTGGAAAGTCAAAGGTTGTGTGTATCCCCTTTGTATGCAAAACCATATTCTTTGAAGTATTGCAGTGAACCACAATGATGTAATCTACTGTAGATCAAGTCTGTGAAATATGAAACTTCACAGTGACATAGAAGTAAAACAATGCATGAACAACTTAACCCTAAACATGCCACTGGCAGGTTATTTACTATTCAATACACACAAATCCTATGTAGCAGCATTTTGCCTGACACACAAGGAGTTAAATAATATGTGGTTTGCCTCACAGGTCCAGTCTTTTTTTTTCAAATGAAAAATTAAGTTCAAGCTAGCAATGATGCCCTCTACTTGCTCTAATAACCATATCATATCACAGATTTGATAAGAAATTCCTCAGCATATGATATCAACCTGATTGAGTTGGTTTGTTTTTTTATGTTCAAAATGGCACAACGTGTTAGAGTTTACAGGTCAGCATTGGTCTGTTCTTTTAGACAACTTGCCCCAAAGTCGTATAAATCCTCTTTTTAGTTCCTTTATTTTGAGGAAAATTCTTACAACTTTATTTTTAGTAGAAACACAACTTTCATATATTGTCCCTGCAAATGGGAAACATTACCTTTAAGTGATAATATTAATGACTACTAAACCACAACAATAAGGCAGTAGAACAGAAGTCTGCTCCAAATATCCCACGGTTCTTTAAGAAATGGTCTACACTAAATTGTGCACCTCGGGCAATATTCATGAAACATTACTAGGCCTAGCATGATGCTTAAAGGGAGTATACTCTACTGGGAAGACCAAAATGCCTTCAAACGCGATTGTGAGCAATCTTACTGCTAATGGTCTTAAATTAATGTATTGTCCATTTTAGAAACTTGCGGAAAGTTATTTGCCATCATAATGATCCATATTTTGAGTAATTAGCTTTTAAATCACAAATCCTTAAAATGTTTGGCCTAAACATTTTGAGGATTTGTTATTTAATCACTAATTATTAAAAATATGGATCATTTCAGGGCAAATAACTTTCAGCAAGTTTCTAAAATGGACAATACATGAATTTAAGACCACTAGCAAGAAGATTGCTCTCAATCGCCTTTTAAAGGCATTTTTGTCTCCCCAGTACAGTATACTCCCTTTAAGAGCAATCAGTTACAAACACTGTAAACACCTAGGAAGATTTCATGAATGTGGCGCCTGATAGCCTATTAAAGTTTTTTTTGTTGTTGATTATTACACTTTTCAAATGAGTACAACAGTGTTCTCTGAAGCTGGAAGAAAGGACCAGACCTTAATCATACGAACAGTCTGGTTTACTTTTGGATCAATATCAGTCAGACCTAGCCTGGTTTCCAGTCCATTGGGCATTTTTTCAACCAATCTATTCAATAAATGGGTCTAGTTTCAGTAGACTAATAATTCTCAATATACTTCTCTGACTCCCCACAACACTGAAAAAAAACCCAGAATGATAAAGTATGTAGTCTTAAGAGTACCAGACTCTATTTTCAGTATGTAGTCTTAGGAGTACCAGACTCTATTTTCAGTATGGGTTAGAAATGTCCAACAGTCTGAATGTCCGGTCAAGTCAGACCTGAAAGGGTCAAGCTGAACCTGGACCTTCAAACCTGTGCAGTGGGGAAAGTTACACAGGGGCTTTGGGCAATGTCGCCCCCAATAGGCAAAACACAACCCTGGAGATAACGAATGAGTCCATGAAAAAGAGTCCCAGAGTTTTCTCAGATGGTAAAATGCACTGCAAGGTGCAAACAGAATGTTTACAGTCTGTATATATACAATTATATTCTGCTGGAGCTACATGCGTAAACTTCTCAGAAAGATAGTATTAGGCAAATCTTCAAAATCTGATGATAAATAATGACCTTAATTCAATAAACAACTCTGCAAGTCTCCTCTCATTCCCAGAGACAAAATAAAAAGCAATAGGCGCAAAGCAAGAAAGAAAAAAAATCGGGAAGATTATTAACAAACGGTTGGCGCATCCCGTCCAATAAGCTGAAAGACAGAAGCCTGTGAAATGAAGAGGTTATGAAACAGGTTGGTCTGGGCTTGTTCTGTCCTCGCTGTCACCTGAGCAGCAGCATGGCCCCTTTCACATCACACCTGTGATCCTTTCTGATCTGATTCCCATCTTATAAAGAGTTGCGATTGATCTGAATCTATAGCATGTCCCATCTCACATTTCTGATGTACAGAGTAACCATAGATACCAATCACACGTCCAGTCGCAATCAATCACAAATCTTTATAAGACAGACCCACTACTGCATGAAAAACCTGGACTTTAATTTATGTTTTCAATGGAAAATCTATCGCTATTTCTTGATAGTGGTGAATGCTCATAACAGGATTTTGGTTAATATCCTTCTGTTATGGTATTATCACAAACAATGTTGCTTTACTCATCTTAATACAGGTGTAGGATTTTAATGTGAATAGGTCATTCCCTTGTCATGGAATTCGCCATCAACCATACAATGGTTGAATGAATTGTGTATATTACGTCAAGGTTACGCAGTATTCTGTGGAATTGTTTTAAAAAAGGGTAATTAACTGCTAACGGGTTGGTGTAAATGGGGTACTCGCTAGATTCAGCATGCTTTTAGAAGGGGTTAAAAAGTTTTACCAGTCAGGTGTAAACAGGGTATAAGTAAACTCATGCATGCTTTAGAATGGGACCTAACAGTACCAATCATTCAGTATTAACAGGGTATTAGCTAACTCAAAGCCCACTTCAGAAGGGGTTGCAAACTATAGTTTAAAAGATGAATATAAACAGGGTATAAGTCAACTCCAGCCAACAGGGTGGCTGCTTTCTGCTGATCTTCTTGTTGGACTAAATCTCATTAATTGTCTCCAAAGACAGTCCTAGGGTTTCTGCGTGGTCAGGGGGGAATTTCTAGGGGTACTCCACTAAATTACTTGGCTGACTCCAACCAGAGAATAATGAAGATGAGGGAAGGAAAAGGGCCGTCTTCACCAAACCACGCGTAAGGAAAGTAGCCCGATCAGAAATTAATGCCTTAATTTACAACAAAATCTTTAGCTTTTTCGCAGAAAGAGAATGGGATAGATGAAAGGTGAGGGGGTGGGGGTAATAGGGCTACCCTCACCCAATCAAACTAGCCCAAGCAGAAATCAATAAACTAATTTACTTCTCTTTTTTTAGCACATTTGTTTGTTTATTATGTAGACAACTTATGACCATTTCCCTGTTTGTTTACACCCAGGTCCAGGACAACACATTTGCAGGGGCTGTTTTAAGTCTAATATGACAGTATGAAATGAATTTCATGTACCATATTGGGCACTATAACCACTGAAGCAAAATTATGTTATACAAGGTCATTCACACAGGCACTTTTTTTTGCATTGTAGGGGCTCAAATGCTATGAGCCCCCTTGTCATGTTGACCTGCCCCTGCTGAACATACTCTAGCAACTTTCTAGGGCAGGGCTCTACAAAAAAATTTTTTACCACTTGCCCTTTCGGGCAAGTGGTAAAAATATTTGCTTGCCCTGGAGGAAAAACTGCTTGCCCGTTTTTTTCTTATTATAACCTTTGTTTTTCACTAATTCTTCTGCAGAAACGGCATACCTTATCCTGCCGAATTGTAACATACTTTACAGGACAACTGAACTTAACAATAGGTATTTACACAGAGTTTGACAAGTTACTAGTGTTTGTTTTTAATCATCTGAGTCCATCATGTTTAGCACTGACTCTCCTAACTATAGTACTCTTGCTTTCACTCGAAATGAAGCACACATACGCCTGACCTCCCTTAATTAAATAATTGGGCATGTTGGGAGCAGACTCTGCTCACTACATGTAGGCAGGTATAGGACACTTTCACAAGACTATAGGCATTTAAAAAACACATATTGATAACACTGACTACACCACATTGCATTGTAATTTGTAGGTGGCAAATCTTGTCATAATACATGTAACTCGTAAGCACGCTGACAGGATTATAAACAGTCACATTTCAAAAGTAAAATGTCTAACCCTAGACAACTTCTTTGCTGTTGAATTTGTCCAAAAAGTGATTTCTAGGTCTGCATTATAACGTCCGTTTAGACACTATAGCCCCGGGACGGCTAGGCGGCTAGCTACCCGTGACTAGCCGCATAGCCGTAGGCTGTCATGGATACACTTAGTTATGAACTAGCGGCATGATCTCCCAGTTTCGAGCTTGTCAATACAGAAAACCTTAGAGTAATCAGCCCGATATTTCTGGGTAGGGTTCTTGGTAGATGTGCTAATGTTGCCGTTTCAAGTGTACTGGTAGCGATCAAAATCATGAGCAAATCAATTAAATCATTGCTGCTCCACGGCAGGTATATGTGCTGAACTCATACAACAATCGCTTACACACGTTTTCACATTACAGTCCCAAATGTAGTAATCCACGTAAATACGGTATGTGGGCGCGAGACACACAAATAAAGACAGCTGTTACGAAAAATTTCACATCGCGCATGCGCGCTTTCGCGATCGCAAGCCAGTGCTCTGGTAATGCGGGTATCGCTCATGCGCAGAATTTATTTTTCAGTTCAAGATGGCAGTGTCCACGGAACGGAGTTTCAGACGAATTTTCATGACAAAATCTCAGTGATCTCACTCCAATTTCGGCTGTGTTTTCCTGGTTTGACATATGATACGAGACACATTCACATTAATTTTCTCGCATATACGTAAGAACAATGTTATTTTCATATTTTTTGGTGAAAAATAACCACTTGCCCGGACGGGCAAGTGTCTTTGAGAAATGCTTGCCCGGGCGTCATTTTCACTTGCCCCGGGCAATCGGGCAAGTGGGTTTGTAGAGCCCTGTAGGGTATGCAAGGTTTCATGAATATGGCCCCAGGACTACTATACTTATAGCCACTTTCTAGACAAATGTTTCTGTGATAATAATGATGATGTTGTATCGTGTAAGGACATACCGCACAATATGTTTGCATAAAGCATATTGTTTATTTTTTTAATTTACCATATTTGTGTTATGTATTTTTCTGCAGAGTTCCCATGTTAAAGCAATGTGACAGCAACAATTTAAATTTGTAGAGCGATACACTCAATTGTACAAATAAGAAAATCATAATATGACAATAATGAGGGAAAATGCATCACAAATTGAATAAACCACAGCTATTACAAAAGTGTCAACTGCAACACAGTCATGGGAGCTCTGAAGGAAGGATGCCAACCACAAGAAATGTGACACGTCTCAGGCAAAAAACCTGAGCAGTGAGGAAAGAAATGATATTCACGACAAAAAGAAGGCGAAAAAAAGAAACCCTGTCACCTTGAGGGCAGGCTAGGCTGTGCCAGAGCCAGGGTGTAATAATTGCAGTGCAAATAAGTCTACTATTCCCCTCAAATTGCCACACATAATGTCATTTCTCCAACATGAAAAGGTGCGCAGTATGACCAAATTAAAGTTGTTGAAGCTGGGGAGCCCGTTTCCAGCCCCCCCCCCCCCTATCCCCATCCCTCCTCGCACACAAACACACACACTTCCGTAGTGATTTAAACATGGGTGGTCCATTTCTCCTCTCATATTCCATGCATCTTCCTCCCCTTTCACATCTAAATTGAATTGAATTTTAAACCATGGCTCGATTCGTTTAGTCCATCTCAAATCAGCTTGCACTTCCAGTGCTCTGACAAGGGCATGGAGATCTGATAGCAATTTAGCATGTAGGGGATATGGTGACATCCTTGTTGCCATGGTAACTACATAAACCCTTAACGTTCAACACTCTCTGCACAGAGATGCGTGACATTACCGTCATGATAATAATAAGGAGGATGATTGCTCAGCATCATGAAGATGCATGTTGACATGACATCACCTAAAATCCAATATATTGAAATTGATTTGTTATATTACAGTTTGATTTTCTTAACACGGATCTAATGTATTACATAGCAATGTGCTACCTCTTTGCATTGAAACAACAGTTTTCTCTTTCTGTTAGAATGTATCTTTGGTCTACGTCAGATGCTGATGAAGTCATTACCTACAAGTATGAAGATGCGTGTTATCATAACAACCATAGAAATACAATAATAACTTGAAGTATTCATACAGTTTCATTACAGTTTGATCTTCTGAACAGGTTCTAATGTACGTGGACTACCTTATTGCAATGTAACAATGCATTACAGTTTTGCATTGCGACAGCATTGTTCTCTTTCTGTTGCAACATATGTGTGGTCTGCGTCCGACGCTAGAGTCAGATACGGCTGTAGTGTAAACTGGGTATTATTCCACACAGATTGCAGCAATCCCCTCCTGCCTTTGTGATGAAACTGGCGGCAAACCAGACACTCTGCAAATGTTAGTTTCTGGCCGCATTCATGCCATAAAGGTCTCTTTCTCACACACGCTCTAAGCTGCGATTTAGAGGAGAATGTAACTTGAGGAGCCACCTTCCCCCAAAAAAGGGGGTATTTATGTTACAGAAAATGTCAAAGCAGTGGTTTGATTCTAAAGGCAACGAAAACAATCTCTTTTGCCATATGTTTGAGAAACTCTTGCCATGTCTTTGTGAATGTAAAAGCAGGGAATTGAATGTTCTCCTTGTTCACATTTTTTTCGTCCTCAAAAGGAAAATCTTTGTTACGAATTAAAGCACAACTTTCTTTCCTCTGGGGCAGAACTCGATATAACTTTGGTCCATTCACGAGCATGTCTGAGTACTCTGTCTCCTAAAACACAAATTCCTCATGGAACAATACGGCGTAATCCTTACAAAATTACTGGTGAATTGGTCACAAGCAGGGGAAATCAACTGTATTTCACAGCAGGCTCCATTCATTCAAACTATTCAGAGTCATATCACAATAGGGAAATCATAAAGATATAAGGAAAGAATTTGATATCCAAAGAAGATCTCTCTCCGATTCCATACTTTGGCTGCTGGGAGGGATTAAGGGGGGGGGGGGGGGGGAGTAAGAGGGAGGGGATGCCCTGAGGAAGCCCTTATGCATTTCATTTGGTGCAATAAAAGTGCATACAGGAAAGGGTTTTTCTCATAAATTTCAAGTCAATTCTAAATCGAAGTCATCCTACACACAAAAAATATCTCATCTTCATTTATTTGTCTTTCTATAAGGAGCAATCTAAATATCAGTGAGGCAGCAAATTTCTGAGTCAATTTTCACAAGCATTTTTAGATAAAAATGCTGAAACATCCTCATAACCAGTAAAAAACAGCACGGGAGATATAACTCAATATCCTCCAAGGGTGCAAACGCCTAAATTGAATTTTCAGTTGCTAACCTTACAGTCACACCCATACTTTACGAGGAAAGAGCTCATCCCTTGCACGTAGCAGCCAAATCTCATGAAAATCACTTGGACAAGATAAGTCAGCTCCTTCTGCCTGCATAACTTTACTGAGCTAAGATCTACTGAGCGAGCTACGATACAGAGGGTATAATTACTTTATGCATGGTGTGATAACATCTGTTTGTTTCAAATATGAAATTAAGGCATCATTATCTACAGAATACTACTTTACCTGACTACTCCAATGGCTGGGTAGAATTACATTTGGAGCAAGGAACTTCTTTTTAAATCAATTTTGGCAAACTTCTTATTTTGTATACCAGCTTTACAGTACCTTCACTGCATGGCTCTTAAAAACTCCTGTGCTTTAAAGCCAGTTCTCCAGTGAAACCCACTGTTCAGCACACAACCAAATTAGCATAACGCTCTTGAGAAGATACCATACATGTAATCTATGTAAACAGACTAAAACGTAGATCAATACAAGATGAACTCACCTTAGCAAGAGAGTCCAGAGACTGCACGTAGAATCTTTCCGTATCCAGAAACGTGGACAGAATATGAGGCTTGATATCCTGAAGAGAAAGGACAAAAAAATGTGATGATAAGATGTCAATAAGAAACTCAAACACAAATAAAAACATAATGTAAGGTAGGTAAGAATATGAATAGATGGATTAGTTCATTTCAAGTTTTCTGAAGTTTGAACGAAGCTTGTGTTTACACATTGCAATAGGTTAGTCATCTCCACTCTTATGCTTACATATCTCAATATGTAATTCCTATCTATTTTAGTCGGAGAAGGTTAATATATAATTTGATTAAATGTGAAAGTGACTGCAATA